>CAMXCE020000001.1:5000-7500 GCA_947179395.2 Pulicaria dysenterica
GTGTTAGTTGCCGGTGGAGGCATAAACGCTTCGACACGTAGACAACAATTCCTAAGTGCCTCGTCGTGCTAAGAACCGTGTCACCGTAAAACGGCTCGTCCGCGGAAGCACTAAAATGTAGCATTGCGAGGCCCACAACGCCACAAGTTTCATCGGAAAGGGACACCGTCAGTTTCGGAGTTCTGCCCGGATCCAACACGTCCGTTGCAAGAAATGCCCCAACACCGCTGTGGCCGACAAGTCAAGCATCAAACTAGGATCAACAGGCAACGCTCCGTCGTGACGTTGTGTTAGCTGCCGGTGGAGGCATAAACGCTTCGACACGTAGACAACAATTCCTAAATGCCTCGTCGTGCTAAAAGCCGGGTCACCGTAAAACGGCTTGTCGGCGGAAGCACTAAAATGTAGCGTTGCGAGGCTCACAACGCCACAAGTTTTCATCGGAAAGGGTCACCGTCATTTCAGCACACCGCGTCACCACATCCCCGACCCAACAAGCTCCGCAAAAATTACGGCAGCACGCAACGCTTCGGACTAGGATCAACGAGAAGGCATCATCAATGACGTTGTTGTGTGGTTCTAGATCTACGATTATGAAAATCACCAGCCACACAACGGGGGGAACCAACATCAAAGACCGACTCATGTTCAAACCAACCAGGCATCCAGCTCTCAACACCCCCCTATATATACATATTGCACAAAATGCCTTGTGACAGGAACAGACATTGAAAACATGAGGTTGGGGACCTGCTGGTCGCTGGTGATGCCCCATCTCGGTAACGACCAGGCTGGTGAAGCCCCGTCTCCGTAACGACCAGGCTGGTTAGGCCCCGTCTCGGTAACGACCACGCTTGTTAGGCCCCGTCTCGGTAACGACCACGATTTTTAGGCCCCGTCTCGGTAACGACCACGCTTTTTGGGCCCCGTCTCGGTAACGACCACGCTTTTTAGGCCCCGTCTCGGTAACGACCACGATTTTTAGGCCCCGTCTCGTTAACGACCACGCTTTTTAGGCCCCCGCCTTTTTTTTCTCGAAAGCGACCACAAAGACTAGGCTACAGGCCTATTTTTCCTCGAAGCGACCAAGACGACTAGGGCCTAAGCCTATTTTTCTCGGAAGCGACCAACCCCGGGGCTTGGGGGACCGGCCCAGGTGCCCCCCTATATATACATTTTGCACAAAATGCCTTGTGACAGGAACAGACATTGAAAACATGAGGTTGGGGACCTGCTGGTCGCTGGTGATGCCCCATCTCGGTAACGACCAGGCTGGTGATGCCCCATCTCCGTAACGACCAGGCTGGTTAGGCCCCGACTCCGTAACGACCAGGCTGGTTAGGCCCCGTCTCGGTAACGACCACGCTTGTTAGGCCCCGTCTCGGTAACGACCACGATTTTTAGGCCCCGTATCGGTAACGACCACGATTTTTGGGCCCCGTCTCGGCAACGACCACGCTTCGACAAGTCTCGGTAACGACCACGCTTTTTAGGCCCCGTCTCGGTAACGACCACGATTTTTAGGCCCCGTCTCGGTAACGACCACGTTTTTTAGGCCCCGTCTCGTTAACGACCACGCGTTTTAGGCCCCGTCTCGGTAACGACCACGCTTTTTAGGCCCCGTCTCGTTAACGACCACGCTTTTTAGGCCCCGGCCTTTTTTTTCTCGAAAGCGACCACAAAGACTAGGCTACAGGCCTATTTTTTCTCGGAAGCGACCAACCCCGGGGCTTGGGGGACCGGCCCAGGTGCCCCCCTATATATACATTTTGCACAAAATGCCTTGTGACAGGAACAGACATTGAAAACATGAGGTTGGGGACCTGGTGGTCGCTGGTTAGGCCCCGTCTCGGTAACGACCAAGCTGGTGAGGCCCCGTCCCGGTAACGACCAAGCTCGTCAGGCCCCGTCTCCGTACCGACCACGCGTTTTAGGCCCCGTCTCGGTAACGACCACGCTTTTTAGGCCCCGTCTCGGTAACGACCAAGCTGGTGACGCCCCGTCTCGGTAACGACCACGTTTTTTAGGCCCCGTCTCGGTAACGACCAAGCTGGTCAGGCCCCATACCGGTAACGACCAACCTAATTAGGCCCCGTGTTGGTAACGACCAAGCTGGTGAAGCCCCGTCTCGGTAACGACCACGCTTTTTAGGCCCCGTATCAATAACGACCAAGCTTGTCAGGCCCCGTCTCGGTAACGACCACGCTGGTGACGCCCCGTCTCGGTAACGACCACGCTTTTTAGGCCCCGTCTCGGTAACGACCACGCTTTTTAGGCCCCATGTCGGTAACCACCAACCTAATTAGGCCCCGTCTCGGTAACGACCACGCTGGTTAGGCCCCATCTCGGTAACGACCAACCTGGTTAGGCCCCGTGCATGGTTTTCTCGTTAATGACCACGCTGGTTGACCGAACAACGTCGGATTCACACGAAATTTTGCATGCACACTCGGAAACATGTGTAAAGCAACTTACAAAAGGAAATTACCGATTTCGGGTC
>CAMXCE020000001.1:15000-17500 GCA_947179395.2 Pulicaria dysenterica
AATGTAGCATTGCGAGGCCCACAACGCCACAAGTTTCATCGGAAAGGGACACCGTCAGTTTCGGAGTTCTGCCCGGATCCAACACGTCCGTTGCAAGAAATGCCCCAACACCGCTGTGGCCGACAAGTCAAGCATCGAACTAGGATCAACAGGCAACGCTCTGTCGCGACGTTGTGTTAGTTGCCGGTGGAGGCATAAACGCTTCGACACGTAGACAACAATTCCTAAGTGCCTCGTCGTGCTAAGAACCGTGTCACCGTAAAACGGCTCGTCCGCGGAAGCACTAAAATGTAGCATTGCGAGGCCCACAACGCCACAAGTTTCATCGGAAAGGGACACCGTCAGTTTCGGAGTTCTGCCCGGATCCAACACGTCCGTTGCAAGACATGCCCCAACACCGCTGTGGCCGACAAGTCAAGCATCAAACTAGGATCAACAGGCAACGCTCCGTCGTGACGTTGTGTTAGCTGCCGGTGGAGGCATAAACGCTTCGACACGTAGACAACAATTCCTAAATGCCTCGTCGTGCTAAAAGCCGGGTCACCGTAAAACGGCTTGTCGGCGGAAGCACTAAAATGTAGCGTTGCGAGGCTCAGAACGCCACAAGTTTTCATCGGAAAGGGTCACCGTCATTTCAGCACACCGCGTCACCACATCCCCGACCCAACAAGCTCCGCAAAAATTACGGCAGCACGCAACGCTTCGGACTAGGATCAACGAGAAGGCATCATCAATGACGTTGTTGTGTGGTTCTAGATCTACGATTATGAAAATCACCAGCCACACAACGGGGGGAACCAACATCAAAGACCGACTCATGTTCAAACCAACCAGGCATCCAGCTCTCAACACCCCCCTATATATACATATTGCACAAAATGCCTTGTGACAGGAACAAACATTGAAAACATGAGGTTGGGGACCTGCTGGTCGCTGGTGATGCCCCATCTCGGTAACGACCAGGCTGGTGAAGCCCCGTCTCCGTAACGACCAGGCTGGTTAGGCCCCGTCTCGGTAACGACCACGCTTGTTAGGCCCCGTCTCGGTAACGACCACGATTTTTAGGCCCCGTCTCGGTAACGACCACGCTTTTTGGGCCCCGTCTCGGTAACGACCACGCTTTTTAGGCCCCGTCTCGGTAACGACCACGATTTTTAGGCCCCGTCTCGTTAACGACCACGCTTTTTAGGCCCCCGCCTTTTTTTTCTCGAAAGCGACCACAAAGACTAGGCTACAGGCCTATTTTTCCTCGAAGCGACCACGACGACTAGGGCCTAAGCCTATTTTTCTCGGAAGCGACCAACCCCGGGGCTTGGGGGACCGGCCCAGGTGCCCCCCTATATATACATTTTGCACAAAATGCCTTGTGACAGGAACAGACATTGAAAACATGAGGTTGGGGACCTGCTGGTCGCTGGTGATGCCCCATCTCGGTAACGACCAGGCTGGTGATGCCCCATCTCCGTAACGACCAGGCTGGTTAGGCCCCGACTCCGTAACGACCAGGCTGGTTAGGCCCCGTCTCGGTAACGACCACGCTTGTTAGGCCCCGTCTCGGTAACGACCACGATTTTTAGGCCCCGTATCGGTAACGACCACGATTTTTGGGCCCCGTCTCGGCAACGACCACGCTTCGACAAGTCTCGGTAACGACCACGCTTTATAGGCCCCGTCTCGGTAACGACCACGATTTTTAGGCCCCGTCTCGGTAACGACCACGTTTTTTAGGCCCCGTCTCGTTAACGACCACGCGTTTTAGGCCCCGTCTCTGTAACGACCACGCTTTTTAGGCCCCGTCTCGTTAACGACCACGCTTTTTAGGCCCCGGCCTTTTTTTTCTCGAAAGCGACCACAAAGACTAGGCTACAGGCCTATTTTTTCTCGGAAGCGACCAACCCCGGGGCTTGGGGGACCGGCCCAGGTGCCCCCCTATATATACATTTTGCACAAAATGCCTTGTGACAGGAACAGACATTGAAAACATGAGGTTGGGGACCTGGTGGTCGCTGGTTAGGCCCCGTCTCGGTAACGACCAAGCTGGTGAGGCCCCGTCCCGGTAACGACCAAGCTCGTCAGGCCCCGTCTCCGTACCGACCACGCGTTTTAGGCCCCGTCTCGGTAACGACCAAGCTGGTGACGCCCCGTCTCGGTAACGACCACGTTTTTTAGGCCCCGTCTCGGTAACGACCAAGCTGGTCAGGCCCCATACCGGTAACGACCAACCTAATTAGGCCCCGTCTTGGTAACGACCAAGCTGGTGAAGCCCCGTCTCGGTAACGACCACGCTTTTTAGGCCCCGTATCAATAACGACCAAGCTTGTCAGGCCCCGTCTCGGTAACGACCACGCTGGTGACGCCCCGTCTCGGTAACGACCACGCTTTTTAGGCCCCGTCTCGGTAACGACCACGCTTTTTAGGCCCCATGTCGGTAACCACCAACCTAATTAGGCCCCGTCTCGGTAACGACCACGCTGGTTAGGCCCCATCTCGGTAACGACCA
>CAMXCE020000001.1:70000-72500 GCA_947179395.2 Pulicaria dysenterica
CGACACGTAGACAACAATTCCTAAGTGCCTCGTCGTGCTAAGAACCGTGTCACCGTAAAACGGCTCGTCCGCGGAAGCACTAAAATGTAGCATTGCGAGGCCCACAACGCCACAAGTTTCATCGGAAAGGGACACCGTCAGTTTCGGAGTTCTGCCCGGATCCAACACGTCCGTTGCAAGACATGCCCCAACACCGCTGTGGCCGACAAGTCAAGCATCAAACTAGGATCAACAGGCAACGCTCCGTCGTGACGTTGTGTTAGCTGCCGGTGGAGGCATAAACGCTTCGACACGTAGACAACAATTCCTAAATGCCTCGTCGTGCTAAAAGCCGGGTCACCGTAAAACGGCTTGTCGGCGGAAGCACTAAAATGTAGCGTTGCGAGGCTCACAACGCCACAAGTTTTCATCGGAAAGGGTCACCGTCATTTCAGCACACCGCGTCACCACATCCCCGACCCAACAAGCTCCGCAAAAATTACGGCAGCACGCAACGCTTCGGACTAGGATCAACGAGAAGGCATCATCAATGACGTTGTTGTGTGGTTCTAGATCTACGATTATGAAAATCACCAGCCACACAACGGGGGGAACCAACATCAAAGACCGACTCATGTTCAAACCAACCAGGCATCCAGCTCTCAACACCCCCCTATATATACATATTGCACAAAATGCCTTGTGACAGGAACAGACATTGAAAACATGAGGTTGGGGACCTGCTGGTCGCTGGTGATGCCCCATCTCGGTAACGACCAGGCTGGTGAAGCCCCGTCTCCGTAACGACCAGGCTGGTTAGGCCCCGTCTCGGTAACGACCACGCTTGTTAGGCCCCGTCTCGGTAACGACCACGATTTTTAGGCCCCGTCTCGGTAACGACCACGCTTTTTGGGCCCCGTCTCGGTAACGACCACGCTTTTTAGGCCCCGTCTCGGTAACGACCACGATTTTTAGGCCCCGTCTCGTTAACGACCACGCTTTTTAGGCCCCCGCCTTTTTTTTCTCGAAAGCGACCACAAAGACTAGGCTACAGGCCTATTTTTCCTCGAAGCGACCAAGACGACTAGGGCCTAAGCCTATTTTTCTCGGAAGCGACCAACCCCGGGGCTTGGGGGACCGGCCCAGGTGCCCCCCTATATATACATTTTGCACAAAATGCCTTGTGACAGGAACAGACATTGAAAACATGAGGTTGGGGACCTGCTGGTCGCTGGTGATGCCCCATCTCGGTAACGACCAGGCTGGTGATGCCCCATCTCCGTAACGACCAGGCTGGTTAGGCCCCGACTCCGTAACGACCAGGCTGGTTAGGCCCCGTCTCGGTAACGACCACGCTTGTTAGGCCCCGTCTCGGTAACGACCACGATTTTTAGGCCCCGTATCGGTAACGACCACGATTTTTGGGCCCCGTCTCGGCAACGACCACGCTTCGACAAGTCTCGGTAACGACCACGCTTTATAGGCCCCGTCTCGGTAACGACCACGCTTTTTAGGCCCCGTCTCGGTAACGACCACGATTTTTAGGCCCCGTCTCGTTAACGACCACGCTTTTTAGGCCCCCGCCTTTTTTTTCTCGAAAGCGACCACAAAGACTAGGCTACAGGCCTATTTTTCCTCGAAGCGACCAAGACGACTAGGGCCTAAGCCTATTTTTCTCGGAAGCGACCAACCCCGGGGCTTGGGGGACCGGCCCAGGTGCCCCCCTATATATACATTTTGCACAAAATGCCTTGTGACAGGAACAGACATTGAAAACATGAGGTTGGGGACCTGCTGGTCGCTGGTGATGCCCCATCTCGGTAACGACCAGGCTGGTGATGCCCCATCTCCGTAACGACCAGGCTGGTTAGGCCCCGACTCCGTAACGACCAGGCTGGTTAGGCCCCGTCTCGGTAACGACCACGCTTGTTAGGCCCCGTCTCGGTAACGACCACGATTTTTAGGCCCCGTATCGGTAACGACCACGATTTTTGGGCCCCGTCTCGGCAACGACCACGCTTCGACAAGTCTCGGTAACGACCACGCTTTATAGGCCCCGTCTCGGTAACGACCACGATTTTTAGGCCCCGTCTCGGTAACGACCACGTTTTTTAGGCCCCGTCTCGTTAACGACCACGCGTTTTAGGCCCCGTCTCTGTAACGACCACGCTTTTTAGGCCCCGTCTCGTTAACGACCACGCTTTTTAGGCCCCGGCCTTTTTTTTCTCGAAAGCGACCACAAAGACTAGGCTACAGGCCTATTTTTTCTCGGAAGCGACCAACCCCGGGGCTTGGGGGACCGGCCCAGGTGCCCCCCTATATATACATTTTGCACAAAATGCCTTGTGACAGGAACAGACATTGAAAACATGAGGTTGGGGACCTGGTGGTCGCTGGTTAGGCCCCGTCTCGGTAACGACCAAGCTGGTGAGGCCCCGTCCCGGTAACGACCAAGCTCGTCAGGCCCCGTCTCCGTACCGACCACGCGTTTTAGGCCCCGTCTCGGTAACGACCACGCTTT
>CAMXCE020000002.1:7500-10000 GCA_947179395.2 Pulicaria dysenterica
TGCAAAATTTCTTTGTGAATCCGACGATGTTTCGTCAAGTTTTGACACCGTTGTCTTCACATAAGGGTGAAACGGCAAAAACGGCCCCGAACTAGTCCGACCCGAAATCGGTAATTTCCTTTTGTAAGTTGCTTTACACATGTTTCCGAGTGTGCATGCAAAATTTCGTGTGAATCCGACGTTGTTCGGTCAACCAGCGTGGTCATTAACGAGAAAACCATGCACGGGGCCTAACCAGGTTGGTCGTTACCGAGATGGGGCCTAACCAGCGTGGTCGTTACCGAGACGGGGCCTAATTAGGTTGGTGGTTACCGACATGGGGCCTAAAAAGCGTGGTCGTTACCGAGACGGGGCCTAAAAAGCGTGGTCGTTACCGAGACGGGGCGTCACCAGCGTGGTCGTTACCGAGACGGGGCCTGACAAGCTTGGTCGTTATTGATACGGGGCCTAAAAAGCGTGGTCGTTACCGAGACGGGGCTTCACCAGCTTGGTCGTTACCAAGACGGGGCCTAATTAGGTTGGTCGTTACCGGTATGGGGCCTGACCAGCTTGGTCGTTACCGAGACGGGGCCTAAAAAACGTGGTCGTTACCGAGACGGGGCGTCACCAGCTTGGTCGTTACCGAGACGGGGCCTAAAAAGCGTGGTCGTTACCGAGACGGGGCCTAAAACGCGTGGTCGGTACGGAGACGGGGCCTGACGAGCTTGGTCGTTACCGGGACGGGGCCTCACCAGCTTGGTCGTTACCGAGACGGGGCCTAACCAGCGACCACCAGGTCCCCAACCTCATGTTTTCAATGTCTGTTCCTGTCACAAGGCATTTTGTGCAAAATGTATATATAGGGGGGCACCTGGGCCGGTCCCCCAAGCCCCGGGGTTGGTCGCTTCCGAGAAAAAATAGGCCTGTAGCCTAGTCTTTGTGGTCGCTTTCGAGAAAAAAAAGGCCGGGGCCTAAAAAGCGTGGTCGTTAACGAGACGGGGCCTAAAAAGCGTGGTCGTTACAGAGACGGGGCCTAAAACGCGTGGTCGTTAACGAGACGGGGCCTAAAAAACGTGGTCGTTACCGAGACGGGGCCTAAAAATCGTGGTCGTTACCGAGACGGGGCCTATAAAGCGTGGTCGTTACCGAGACTTGTCGAAGCGTGGTCGTTGCCGAGACGGGGCCCAAAAATCGTGGTCGTTACCGAGACGGGGCCTAAAAATCGTGGTCGTTACCGAGACGGGGCCTAACAAGCGTGGTCGTTACCGAGACGGGGCCTAACCAGCCTGGTCGTTACGGAGTCGGGGCCTAACCAGCCTGGTCGTTACGGAGATGGGGCATCACCAGCCTGGTCGTTACCGAGATGGGGCATCACCAGCGACCAGCAGGTCCCCAACCTCATGTTTTCAATGTCTGTTCCTGTCACAAGGCATTTTGTGCAAAATGTATATATAGGGGGGCACCTGGGCCGGTCCCCCAAGCCCCGGGGTTGGTCGCTTCCGAGAAAAATAGGCTTAGGCCCTAGTCGTCGTGGTCGCTTCGAGGAAAAATAGGCCTGTAGCCTAGTCTTTGTGGTCGCTTTCGAGAAAAAAAAGGCGGGGGCCTAAAAAGCGTGGTCGTTAACGAGACGGGGCCTAAAAATCGTGGTCGTTACCGAGACGGGGCCTAAAAAGCGTGGTCGTTACCGAGACGGGGCCCAAAAAGCGTGGTCGTTACCGAGACGGGGCCTAAAAATCGTGGTCGTTACCGAGACGGGGCCTAACAAGCGTGGTCGTTACCGAGACGGGGCCTAACCAGCCTGGTCGTTACGGAGACGGGGCTTCACCAGCCTGGTCGTTACCGAGATGGGGCATCACCAGCGACCAGCAGGTCCCCAACCTCATGTTTTCAATGTCTGTTCCTGTCACAAGGCATTTTGTGCAATATGTATATATAGGGGGGTGTTGAGAGCTGGATGCCTGGTTGGTTTGAACATGAGTCGGTCTTTGATGTTGGTTCCCCCCGTTGTGTGGCTGGTGATTTTCATAATCGTAGATCTAGAACCACACAACAACGTCATTGATGATGCCTTCTCGTTGATCCTAGTCCGAAGCGTTGCGTGCTGCCGTAATTTTTGCGGAGCTTGTTGGGTCGGGGATGTGGTGACGCGGTGTGCTGAAATGACGGTGACCCTTTCCGATGAAAACTTGTGGCGTTGTGAGCCTCGCAACGCTACATTTTAGTGCTTCCGCCGACAAGCCGTTTTACGGTGACCCGGCTTTTAGCACGACGAGGCATTTAGGAATTGTTGTCTACGTGTCGAAGCGTTTATGCCTCCACCGGCAGCTAACACAACGTCACGACGGAGCGTTGCCTGTTGATCCTAGTTTGATGCTTGACTTGTCGGCCACAGCGGTGTTGGGGCATGTCTTGCAACGGACGTGTTGGATCCGGGCAGAACTCCGAAACTGACGGTGTCCCTTTCCGATGAAACTTGTGGCGTTGTGGGCCTCGCAATGCTACATTTTAGTGCTTCCGCGGA
>CAMXCE020000003.1:45000-47500 GCA_947179395.2 Pulicaria dysenterica
CCGTTGCAAGACATGCCCCAACACCGCTGTGGCCGACAAGTCAAGCATCAAACTAGGATCAACAGGCAACGCTCCGTCGTGACGTTGTGTTAGCTGCCGGTGGAGGCATAAACGCTTCGACACGTAGACAACAATTCCTAAATGCCTCGTCGTGCTAAAAGCCGGGTCACCGTAAAACGGCTTGTCGGCGGAAGCACTAAAATGTAGCGTTGCGAGGCTCACAACGCCACAAGTTTTCATCGGAAAGGGTCACCGTCATTTCAGCACACCGCGTCACCACATCCCCGACCCAACAAGCTCCGCAAAAATTACGGCAGCACGCAACGCTTCGGACTAGGATCAACGAGAAGGCATCATCAATGACGTTGTTGTGTGGTTCTAGATCTACGATTATGAAAATCACCAGCCACACAACGGGGGGAACCAACATCAAAGACCGACTCATGTTCAAACCAACCAGGCATCCAGCTCTCAACACCCCCCTATATATACATATTGCACAAAATGCCTTGTGACAGGAACAGACATTGAAAACATGAGGTTGGGGACCTGCTGGTCGCTGGTGATGCCCCATCTCGGTAACGACCAGGCTGGTGAAGCCCCGTCTCCGTAACGACCAGGCTGGTTAGGCCCCGTCTCGGTAACGACCACGCTTGTTAGGCCCCGTCTCGGTAACGACCACGATTTTTAGGCCCCGTCTCGGTAACGACCACGCTTTTTGGGCCCCGTCTCGGTAACGACCACGCTTTTTAGGCCCCGTCTCGGTAACGACCACGATTTTTAGGCCCCGTCTCGTTAACGACCACGCTTTTTAGGCCCCCGCCTTTTTTTTCTCGAAAGCGACCACAAAGACTAGGCTACAGGCCTATTTTTCCTCGAAGCGACCACGACGACTAGGGCCTAAGCCTATTTTTCTCGGAAGCGACCAACCCCGGGGCTTGGGGGACCGGCCCAGGTGCCCCCCTATATATACATTTTGCACAAAATGCCTTGTGACAGGAACAGACATTGAAAACATGAGGTTGGGGACCTGCTGGTCGCTGGTGATGCCCCATCTCGGTAACGACCAGGCTGGTGATGCCCCATCTCCGTAACGACCAGGCTGGTTAGGCCCCGACTCCGTAACGACCAGGCTGGTTAGGCCCCGTCTCGGTAACGACCACGCTTGTTAGGCCCCGTCTCGGTAACGACCACGATTTTTAGGCCCCGTCTCGGTAACGACCACGATTTTTGGGCCCCGTCTCGGCAACGACCACGCTTCGACAAGTCTCGGTAACGACCACGCTTTATAGGCCCCGTCTCGGTAACGACCACGATTTTTAGGCCCCGTCTCGGTAACGACCACGTTTTTTAGGCCCCGTCTCGTTAACGACCACGCGTTTTAGGCCCCGTCTCTGTAACGACCACGCTTTTTAGGCCCCGTCTCGTTAACGACCACGCTTTTTAGGCCCCGGCCTTTTTTTTCTCGAAAGCGACCACAAAGACTAGGCTACAGGCCTATTTTTTCTCGGAAGCGACCAACCCCGGGGCTTGGGGGACCGGCCCAGGTGCCCCCCTATATATACATTTTGCACAAAATGCCTTGTGACAGGAACAGACATTGAAAACATGAGGTTGGGGACCTGGTGGTCGCTGGTTAGGCCCCGTCTCGGTAACGACCAAGCTGGTGAGGCCCCGTCCCGGTAACGACCAAGCTCGTCAGGCCCCGTCTCCGTACCGACCACGCGTTTTAGGCCCCGTCTCGGTAACGACCACGCTTTTTAGGCCCCGTCTCGGTAACGACCAAGCTGGTGACGCCCCGTCTCGGTAACGACCACGTTTTTTAGGCCCCGTCTCGGTAACGACCAAGCTGGTCAGGCCCCATACCGGTAACGACCAACCTAATTAGGCCCCGTCTTGGTAACGACCAAGCTGGTGAAGCCCCGTCTCGGTAACGACCACGCTTTTTAGGCCCCGTATCAATAACGACCAAGCTTGTCAGGCCCCGTCTCGGTAACGACCACGCTGGTGACGCCCCGTCTCGGTAACGACCACGCTTTTTAGGCCCCGTCTCGGTAACGACCACGCTTTTTAGGCCCCATGTCGGTAACCACCAACCTAATTAGGCCCCGTCTCGGTAACGACCACGCTGGTTAGGCCCCATCTCGGTAACGACCAACCTGGTTAGGCCCCGTGCATGGTTTTCTCGTTAATGACCACGCTGGTTGACCGAACAACGTCGGATTCACACGAAATTTTGCATGCACACTCGGAAACATGTGTAAAGCAACTTACAAAAGGAAATTACCGATTTCGGGTCGGACTAGTTCGGGGCCGTTTTTGCCGTTTCACCCTTATGTGAAGACAACGGTGTCAAAACTTGACGAAACATCGTCGGATTCACAAAGAAATTTTGCACGCATACTTGGAAACATGTATAAAGCATCTTACAAAAGGAAAATACCAATTTCGGGTCGGACTATTTCAGAGCTGTTTTTGCCGTTTCACCCTTATATTATGA
>CAMXCE020000004.1:0-12901 GCA_947179395.2 Pulicaria dysenterica
AATTTGTTTTTTTTCGTATTTTCCCCTTCCGTCTCACGTGCTCGGATGTTCGACTGTCGAGGAAGATTTTGGAACCGTGCCCACGATCGGAGGAGAGCGGCCCGTTTAAAAACACACAATTCAACGAGGACGTTAATAAGAGAGCGTGTGAGAGACTTAAAAAGAGAGAGAGGGAGGAAGGAGAATGAGTGGAGAGCCTGCAGAGGGAGGAAATTTTTTTTCCTCAACTAGTGATCGGACGCGCGTGGTACTACAGTGTTACAGGGGGTTTGAAAATGCTTGATAAAAACGGGCTAAGAAATGTAGTCGAGATAACGTCTCCATCGTCTGTTGTCAGCTGCTCCGAATTATTCCGATTATGCTAATAATCCACTCCCCAGCGACAGTAGATCCTTACAATTTACGTAGTTTTATATTCGAGCTCCAAACCGCGCCCATATTATTTCGTTTGCGGGTCGGATATTCTCTCCATTATAACCGCACATTAAAGATTGTATAATATACGTATTCGATAGTTCACACATAATATTATTTTTAATTATCATTGTATCTATTATATTGTAGGTGGGTGCATATATTGAAGTCACAGATTTGTATATTTTTACGATACACGTCTTCTATTAATAATTGTGTGATAAATAAAATAAAATTGAAAATTGAAAACGAAATTCCAAATAAGTACGTATATAAAATTACACAATATACCTTGTGTCAGTTCATCAGTATATGTCATGCGTTATATATATATTATATATATATATATATATATATATACTGTAGTTCTGAAGTGGTCTGTTAAAAGAATTCAAATAATATTTTTGTCAAAGTCACATAGGTGTTTAACTCGTTTGAATATTTTGAAAAAATAATTGTATACAAACATCTATCATTGTTTATCATTTATATATGAACATGTATTCAAATCAAGTAAATGAATTTTGGGTGAAATTACTTTCTAGATATGAAAATGTTGTATGATTTTAATAAAATAACATACGTTCATTGTTTATTTAAAAAAAGATTGAATTGTAGTGTACAATGGTGTAGGCACAGTGGTCCCCACAAGGGGGAGATGGTTGGACCTGGTTATTTAGAGCGCGGTTAAATTTTATTTGTAGTTTTTGAAATTTTGATTCTTACCTATACTTATTTTGTATTAAATAATATTTTATGATACTTCCATATACTTGTATATTTAGTTATTTTGATATTTGAAGCTGTTCATTAGTATCAAAATGTTTAATGTTTATTATTCTTGACTTTTTATAATTTATGGTACATTTTATTATTGGAATTTTTGTGTAGGGCCTTAAAAACATTTAGAACGAGGACCCAAATTTGTAAGCGGGGCCTACATAGGGCTATTATTCCTTTTCATATAATATGTTATATGATGGGTGTTAGTTATTTTTTAAAATATTATGTTAGGATGAATTATTACTGATAAAAGTATTAAGTTTATGTTACTTCTTTAACAAATTTTAATTTCTATTAATTTAACATTAATGTGCGGTCGAAAGTAATTTATATAATATAAGAAAATAATTCACAAGGAGTTCTCAAATATCCAAAATTCTATTTATAAGTTGTAAGTTGTAATAATATAGATATTGACATTGTGTCAGTCCGTCAGACATATTATATTCATTATATTATACTCGTCATAAAACCAAAGACTTCAGGACGAAAACCAGCTTATATAAAATATATATTATATGTTTTGACTTAAGTACTTGTGGGAATTTACTAGTTTCTTGATATCGTTTTTTTGACACACTATAATAGTATAATCATCGTTTACCAAAACGAATTCCAATAGTTAAAACAATAAAAGGTATTTCATATGCCATACATTCCTGTGTTGGCCAGGGGAACATTTAACTAATGACGTCCCCGATCTAATTAGGCGAATGCCTGCCAAAGAAAAATACAACGAAATCGTTACCAATAGGAATCTACATGACTAAATACACACCGCGGACTCTACGTATTTCGGACAAAATATTTGGCTGTAGCGTGCGTTAGTGATAATAATGATATATTTTAGTGATGATATTACGATCAATTTTGGAGGCAATTAATCGGACGAAAAAATGAAGATGATAATAATCATAATGTTCTATATTACACGTGCAAACAGCATGTGGTCTGGTGCAATATATAATATAATGTAGATATTATACACACGCCGTGCACCGTCATTAGAGTCCGCGCTGCCCGGTCGTTCTCTCGACTTTGTAATATATAATATATATATAGTAACGTAATCCCCACAGGACGAGCACATGAACTATTCGCAAGAGGTAGAGAGAGAGATAGAGAGAGTGCAGAAACCGGAGAGCCAGAGCGCAGGAGTGTTAGCTAATGGGGCGTTATTATTGCGGTGTAAAACAAGGACCCGCCGCCGCAGGGAGGATGGTAGTATCAGTCGGTTGGCAAAAACTCGGATATCACTAATGGTGGAGGAGGAGGGGGAGAGGAGAAAAACGGGGAAAAAAATAGGAAGGCAAAAGGAAAGAAAACGTAGGGCGCGCGGTAGCAATCGAGAAATTATCTTTTAATAAATCGTTCGCCAGTGACTGGGAAAAACGTTGTACCGAGGAACGACGAAAAAAGTTAAAGTAAAAGTAAAAAATAAAATAAAAAAACAACACATATCAACGATGAAGGAACCTACGTACGTGCGGAGGGCGACTTTGAGAGAGAAAGAGAAACCACGGGGCATGTCATCGTGCATGTAGCGGTCGGCGAGTGCGGGAGGGTTAAGCCCGCGTAATGTTATTGGGACAAAATGTCTTGGCGCGAGAGAAAAATAATAATACAAAAGTGGCGGACGCGGGCACGGCTAATGTCCTGGAAGGAATACGTATATAGAAGCTTGTGGTGGAATAGGGTGCGGAAAAAAACCGCAAACAGCCGCTGACGGCGGCGGACTGAGAACTGAAAGAGCCAGTAAAAAGTCGCCGGGGCTTTCGTCAAGGGGAAAAAACGGGTATGACAAGATATTAATAGTTATTTCTGGTAACAAAAAAATAATAATAATAATAATAATAATAATAAAAAATGAAAATGAAAAGAAAGAACGAAAAAAAATCAAAGGGGCTTTCTGCAGAATTTTTCAAGAATATATTATAATGAGAATGTTTTTTCATTACTATATTATTAATATTATTATAAAAATACACAAAACAACTAAATTTTATTACACAATTGTACTTGTTTAAGAAAAACAATTATAGAAAAATAAATAATAAATAATTGATTAATACAATAAACTACAATATAAGTAATAACATGCTATTGGTGCATACTGCACATACGGTTTTAAATATTAAGATTTGAGAATTTTTAAATTACAATTTTGAAAATATGATCAGTATATTTAATATCTTGTTTAAAGAATACAATTCTTATTTTGGTTGTTTACTGAATAATGACGTTGGGCTAAATTTATTGAAATGTAATTAGAAAATATAAAAATTTGTAACAAAGCCTCAAATAAAATTAAAATAATGTAGTATAAAAAAAAAATTATGTTGGTAATATGTATACTTATGAAGGTAAGATATAGCTAAGTTAGATTAGCTTGCAGACAATATAACGCCACCCCTCCAACGTCTGCTTTAGCCAGTGAAGATTACGTTAATTATTTTAATTTATACAACAATATTATACACGTGCCGCCCAGTTTCTCAACGGTAGGTGGTATTTATATTATTATTAATGTTTAATTTGTATATAACTTATAATAGTTAATACCGTAAAATGGTGTAAACAGGTTTGTGGTAACATAGCTTAAAATTAGTTGAAAATGTTGAAATATTTTTAAAATATCACTGTATATAATATGTATATAGTAATATAAAAATAGAAATAATAATGAAATATCCCGAGTGTCGACGATTAACGCTCTAGTGTTTTTTTTTTAGTTTTTGAATCACAACAAAATAGGTAACTAAATTTGTTCGAGGAAAAATCATAATATTACGTTGGAACATGAAATATTCAATTTCGTCAAAATACATAATCAATTAGGTATAGTTAAGGTAATTTTAATGTAAATAAAAAGTAATGAGGTAATTGTAAATAATTCCGTTAATGTATTTATATGAATTATTAACTATTCTGAGTAGATTTTTATAACTGCAGTAAAACGCGCATTCAACATATAATTGAATTCTATTCTCTACACTCGATAATTAATAATAATATATTATATTATGTAGAAGCACTACTAGGTGTTTACATTATCACATATTCATATAAATCTAGGTACACATAATGCGGTAAAGATTTTATATTTTTACGATCTTTATTTAAGTCGACACAGCAGAAATGTCAGTTGCAACAACAATCATGCCAGATGAGTGGTCGATCGAAAAAAGATAGGTAAATCATTTAGTGAAATATTTTTGCATCTTATGTATTTCTGAACGGATATTTTACATGGATCTTGTGCGTACAGAATATTATTGAATATAGGTATTGTGCATTATAACAAAATCGATAATAATAAAAATATTTAGAAATTAGAATTTTAATTCGTTAATGATATTATAATATATATACATAATTAGATTAAAAATAAAACATTATTAGAATGATATACACGCACACATTTTAAAATATGTCATTATTCTTTCAGTTATTATATGTATTACTTTGATAAAAAAATGTTTTTAATTATTATGTGTTAGGTACAATTAATAAACTGTTAGTAAATAGAATTCATCAAATATTAATTTTCCATGGTTAAATAATTTTTGCAGTGAATTTTAATAGAAATATAATTACAATTTGATATTTTTCTTCGCTCACAAAATCACAAACAACGTTACTTTGTATATTAATTTTAATTCAATAAAAATCTATTCATTTAACTTATTAAATTATACGGTGAGAAGTGAATTTTTGATGTTTACCTCAAAATGTAGTAATATAATCATACAATTTTTAATTTCACTTTGTATTGCAATTTTATGAAATACATATATGGACCTGTGCGTCAGTCAATTGGGTTCAAGTAGAAAGTCGTTATTGTATGAGTGTTAGAATTATTGATGGAAATATAATAATTACTGATAAGTAATTATATCAATTTGCTGATGTTTTATAATATTGATTATATCTTTAATAGTTAATGACAATTATACTAAATAGGTATACATTTATGTACTTAAACACTTCTATTTGTTGACACATAAAACATTTCCAATCTTCTCAACTCTTAATTTTCTCCCTGTATTTATTATAATGAAGACCATAATTAAGTAACCATAGAATAGTTAAAAAAAAAAAAATGGAAGTATAATAACAATTTAATCAAGAATCAACCAAATAAACTATAGGGGCTCACTTAATATTAATATTTATTTTTTTTATTCAACTAAAGTCAAATTCATAAATCTTATTGATATGGTTATTTTGGATTTAACATATCATATTAAACGAGCCTGCACTATGTTAGATTCATTATAAATTTCAAACAATTTTTGATTTTCATTAAAATGAAATGTTTATATTGTTTACAATTTATATGTATACCTATTTAAATACAACATGTTTACATTTAGGTGAACATTTTTTTTGTTTCCAGAAACATTATATTATAAGAAGTTACTATTGATATCTATGTTAATTAAAAAAGTAATAAAACACTAGTATTAGATACCAAATAATATATATAATAATATTGTTAGTTCCTTCCTTCCATTAATTGTTTGACTGTCATAATTGAAATATGATATTATGGATTAGGTGTTTATTTTTATTATTTTTATGATAAATATACTCAAACTGGTGATAATTTCCTTATAAAACTAATAATACAAATCCAAAACGTATTAATATAAATCATTAATAGATAATTTATTGAATAAAAAATCATATTTTATGTGGTTTATTTTGGAGATCTAAATATTTAACATAATCTTGTTGAACTAACATATTAAGTAATTTTTTCGTCTTGTAGGAATTTATGCACATACCATTTTTTCCGCCATGTAGGAACTAACCCATACAACTTTTTTGTACACCATGTAGAAAGTTACAAATTTAATTTTTATATGATGTAAGAATTAATGCATTTCATTTGTAGGATTTAACGCATGTGATTTTTACCTGCTACTCTAGTATAGGAACTTACCATATCTCAAATATAATGCCTAAAGGTTATACAAAAGGTACAGGTAATGTGATCAATTATAATTTGAAAGTATTCCATGGGATAATTTAGGCTTATTAAATAAGTTATTATCGGTATAAAAAAAAATAATAGTTCTTAACTTTGATTGACAGCTGGCGCCCTATTTACAAAATATGGGATATTTGATCGACTCAATTTTCTCAAACCCATTTAAATTGATAATTGAAGGGTCATTTGCAAAATATGGTATATTTTATTAACACAAAGCGGGCACACACCCATTTAAATAGCATTCCATTCAAGTGTCCAGTGCGAAATACACTTTTTGATATATACTAACTACATCAAATAGACTATCATTAGTACTTTGTATTGTACCTAATCGAAAAAAAAATCGATTAATAAATAATAATATTTTAATAAATGGTCTGGAATTCTCTGAACCAATATACATCCAAAAATTCGATCGTTGATGAAGATTGGAATGTGCATTTACTTAATATATAGTAATATAACAATATTTGCATTACATATTTTCCCAAGGCACGTATTTTTTAAATTCCAATAATGTTGAGAATTGTTTAGAAATAAAGAATAATTAGCTGTGTGCTTGTGTATCTTCTAGATTTAAGTTGAATATTTGGTAATTCAAAAGTCCCGAATCACTACGTTTTTTTTCAATTTGCCACAAAAGAGTTTAAAGTTACTATAGAAGCCATTTATTTTATAGTGTCTTGTTCAAACATTTAAATTATCACTAGACGTATTAATAGATAAATGCCCGCAATATATATTAATTTCAATTAGAAAATAATACAATTTAATATAATATAAGGCTGATATATTTTAGATTCTGAGCAGAACGATGAATGTATTGATTTTACAATGTGTGTGTGTATGGTTTTTTTCTTTTTGCCAGTAGGTACAAGATAAGAAGTCGAAATAATATTTTTATTTTCATATTCAGTATATTTTCTGTGGCGTCAAAGTGAATCCAGTATAAATCTAGCAAATTTTTTAAGGGGTCAAAAATGAAAAAATATTTTTACTATTTTGAGCTGTTTATAGGCTTGAGAAATTATCGATTTTATAAATTTTTTTTTTTATTGTCGATAATTGACAAAAGCTTAGGATTGAAAATTTACAACAATAGCTTTCTCATAAGTAATTCATATTTTAACTTGACATTTAAAAAATATAAGATTCTTTTTTATAGATATTTTAAATTCAAATTTGAACAAAATTATATATTTTAACTAAGAATAAATATTTTAGTTGATTTATTGTAATTTAAAAAATATTATTCATGAGTACTTGAAACTTTCAAAGTATATTAATATACTTTAGATCTATTATGAAATTTTCAAATGTAATATTTTAGAGTAAAATTAATTCAGGGAACAAAATAAATTACTTTAATAGCAATTATATCATAAAACATGCTGAATAATATGAGCTGACAGACCAGCTCAGAATTGTTTTTCGTCTGTAATGATTGATCATTGTATTTAAATTTAACACAACCATACAGTAACCTTCTTGACACCTATTGTACAGAAAAATGGTACTAACTTGCCCAATTTTTTTTTTTTAAATTTGATTTTAATGTTTGGAAAAATGAAAGAAGTAATTAAAAAAAATCACATGTCAACTTCAATAGTAATGATTATGATAATTTTAATTTCTATATAGATCAAATTATTATACACATTTTTAACATTAATACAATTGGTTATCACAGTGGCTTTAAAAGTAAGAAGAATATATTTTCAAATTAAAACGAAATGGGGGTATAATAGTTATATCAATTGAAAAGTAAATTGTATAATCGCATTGATAAATTAGAACTCGATCGAGAAAAAATGTTAAAATAAAAAAATTATTCTTTAGAACATTTTGAATCATTTTTAGAAAAACAGTAATGTGTATATAATCCTAAATAATTATAAATCATTATATATAATACACGAGTATATATAATATATTTATCTAGTTCACCTAATTTAAGCAGTATTGTACCTATACAAGTTAACTTCTGTAAGCAAAATAATTTTTTCATTTCCAAAAATGTCGGTATATCATTTTAAATGTTATTATACATTTATACTAAAATAGATTAGATTAATTCTAAAATCTTTTTTGATTTATATAAATGACTTTAATTTTATAAACTAGCGATCAAATAAAATGGAACTCAAAATGTAATTGTTCCTATATTAATATCAAGTTAAGATTATCACTCGACACCATAAATATTAAGTTTAAATGTGTAGTCTATATATGTATAATGTATATGCCAATATAACTTATAAGCCTAATAAAAAATAATTGTAACTTAAATTTAATAAAGACCTATAATAGCATGCATGGTATTGATGCATTTGAATATTAAAATATTATTGAGATTATTGCGTACTTCACAAAATAATATTAATACAATTTATAGAATAAAGACGATAACTTACATGAAAATAATGCATACGATTTTAATTACTTTAAAAAGATATAGTAATTAGATTTAATGTAATTAAGACATCACAACTTCAAAGAAGCCAAATAAATTCTGGAAAAGTAGTTTACAATACGCATTGGTATTTGTGTTATGCTACCGAACGTACACTGCTTAAACGATTTTTTCACATTAAATGTCAAAATTAAATATCATAATTAAGCGTCCGTCTATTGTAATATTATTTTTAAAAATAATAAAGGTTTTTAGTGACAGTAAATGATTGTCCTTATTTAATTGTTTTCGTTAAAAAAAATGGTTATATTATTTGAATCCAATTTTGCTGGGTGTAATATTACTTTTTGTTTTTAACACTTAATATAACGTTTTAAAAACTTTATTATAATACAAGTTCAAATATATTTTCACGTTTTATGATATAGGATACTGCACGAATATACATATATAGGTTAGATCGTATGCCACAGCTACTGTATTTCTTTTAAGTTTTGTTAGCCCATGTATATCCGATACGTACATAATTTTATAACAAGGGTTAAGGGATCTATAAACAGTGGTTATGTTCTTGAAGTTACTGGGTCATTAATCTTATATATAAAAAAAAAACGTTTTTAAACGGGATGCCAGAAAAAAGAACGAGAAAAAATTATATACATATATATTAAATACATAAAAAAAAACCAGAAGAGAGGGAAAAAAAGCCATCATTCTGTGCACTAAGAAAACCACGGTTGTTATTTTACACAAGACCCTAGGGCGACCTCGCAATATGTGTGCATAATATCCCTCACAATATTTGGTAAAAATTTAACAGAGTCCGATATTTTAATATAATGATTGCTTGCAGTTGTGATGTGCTGAAAACGTTTCGAACAAGCAATATTTAATATTTTTATGTATCTTACATTGCATTTAAATGTACCGAAGCAACTATTCTAACTAAAAATAAAAATTTACAAATATGACGGTTTAAACCATATACGCAATTATAATGTATAGCGATCTAAAATTTTTTTTAAAAACTATTAAATAATATACAGCACCAGTTATGTGAAAACAACAATTTAATTTGAATAAAAAAATATCAAAATAATTATACGTAGTACATAATATTTTATTTATATTCATAAAAAAAGTCTGATCTAAAGAGGTTAGGTAGTTTATCACTTTTTTATTTGCCGTATGTGCGTCTCTGTACAGTCGTACAGTATATGCACAGCGATGTATTTTTACATAAACTATAAAAATGTTTCATTAAAAAACTTGACGAATTGCAATTACAATACAATTGCAAAACAATTACAATACTCAATGTTTGAGCCGATTTTTTTGCAGATTGAAACGAGAACAGAGCTGAGTAGTGAGTACAATGTAGCCCATGTAAGGTAGTTTCCAATCGGCGTTGATGGGACGCGTATGGCTACATAAAATATAATTTCCACTTTGATCACATAATTTAAGGATCTATGATCGTGGCCCACGGGTGCGAAAAATAAAAGGGTGACGAGTTGGTTTATAAGATACGTGGTTTTTGGCTTTGACTACCTATATAGTTTCGACGGTGATGTATAAAAGTATATATAATGTGTATACAAAAATTAAGAGAAAAAATGTCGAAGCCGAAAGAGCTTATCATCCGTCTTGACATAGTTTATTGAGACGCTGTCAGCGTGTGTTTTATACCTCTTTTTACATTTTTACGCCACCACCAACCCTTATTTAAACCCTTTTCCGTATACATACATATATACATTATATATATTATGCATGTATATTTCTGTGTTCCTCCCCCTCCACCTTCTACTTTAACACACAACAGTGGCTAAATTAAATATAAAGAGAAATATAGCGCAGACGAGTGACGGTAGAATCAAGAGAGGGTAAGAGAGAGAAGAGGAAGAAAAAAAACATTCACCCTCCAGTAGCCGGATAAATATGACAGCCGCCCATCCATCATTCACGCGACCGAGTTACTATACTACTACTGGCTGCCGCCACGACGTGACGTCAGACGTCGTTTTGTATTCGGCACGCAGTACCCTCCACAGACCGCACCGCGATGACACCCCTTCACCACCGACCGATCACACGTATATACACGACTAATCAAGACTTGTCGTGCGACTCACTCACAACACATACATTGTATTGTGCGTGATACGATGACGAGTTCGGTGAACTTTATCGTACATAAACATAATACTTTTACACGTTTTCACATTTTTATAAGGTTCTTTTAATACCCTCGTTGGATTAGTTCTGTACGACAGTATCCTTGTCCCTTTGTGCATCGGACCTCGTACTACTAGCATTATCTATCAGTAGTTGGGAGACCCACCTGTCAAAAATCAGAATCAATATTGACCCAATGATCATCGTGTCAATAGCAATCTATACGATTCCAAAAAATAACAGCACGGAAAAACGTGGACAGTGCGTATTGAGCTGACTTTTAAACAATAAATTGTCAATTCGAAAATTCCCAACTCATTTTAAGTTTAGTTAAGCTTTGAACGTTTATTTTTTTTTTATATTCGTCACTAATAAAAACATAACTATATTGAAATTGAATGTGTAACGCACTTGAATAATTATAATAATAAAATAATAATATTTAATAGTATAGTATAATTGTTTAATTTAAATATTATGATATTCAAATCAAATATTGAAAATTATTTTCAATATTAATGTAAAGGTTGCCGTTTTTCTGAGTTATTTTTACCATCTAAAAATTATCTAACTCATTATGTAGGTATATAAAATATATTTGTTTAGTATAAAATGATTAAAATTGATTAGATTTTTGTAAAAATGAAAAAAGTTAAATCGAGACTTGAGAACACTCGATTTCTTAATGATATATTATGTGAGTATTGAGCTGTAATAAATAACAATATTTTTCAAAAAATTGATCAGTTTCGAGGACAAACGTGTTTACCTTGAATAACAGTAAGATGCAACTCATCTGACATCAATACTGAGTTGGTAGCGCTCGCATGGAAAAATGAAGGCGACGGCTGCTGTCACAATGTTTCGTTCGCTTTTTATAATTTGTTTTTATTTTTCATCTTTAAATCGAAGAGAAATAAATTAGCTATTAAAAGCATCGTCGTCGGAGCTTTTCAATTCAGCGGGAACTTTTAATATAGTCCGATAATCATTTTGACGGGTAAGAATACGAACTCAGAGACGAGAAAGAGAAAGCTATAATATAGGGACTAACAGAGGGCGAAAGAGAGAGTAGATATAGACTATAGAGTAAGGACAAATGGAAGGGAAGTACTCCAGTACAGTGTCAGAGTCAGAGTCCGGGTCGTTTTTGATGAAGACGAAAACTTTTGAACCCCGAAAACTCTACGACAACGTTTTGGACAACGCACCAGTCGGCGGCAGCGGATCGTCTTAATTAAATTTCTCGCGCCTTATGTTTCCCAAGTTTTGCCGACTCAACTATACACACACACACACACACACACACACACGCACGCACTTAGGTTTCCCTTCTTCAGTTACTTTTTCGACTTACCTCCTACTCCTTATAATCCCCCAACCTCCCTACTGCAACAATTTACACGCCGTCAAGTCTTTCGCATTTGTTACTTATATACCATCGTCTCGAATTCGATCGTCCCCCGAATCGTTGTCCTCGTGCAAATGCGTACTGTGATGTTATCTCTCCTCTACTGTACGAGATATCGCACGTAATGATTTGAAACGATGTGTAGACAACGTCGGTAACGAACGTATAATATGGTGGAAAACCTATAGGAATACTATAAATGATGGGGAATTTTTTCTTTGGAAAAGTAGTAAATACGTAAGAATTATTTTCGTAAGATATTTGCAACATATTCAATGAAAATTCTAGATATTAAATAGGATGGCACATATGGTTAGGTCATAGAAATCTTACACTGATTTTTGATATGGCAAAATATATATACTAATCGTGTATATACAGTATACATACATATTATATTAAAACATATATTGGAAGTGATACTTAAAAAGATATTTTTCAATAAATTTATATTTATAGGTACTTATATTATATTGACTTAAAAATGTTGTAGATAAATTCAAATTATGTAACTATAATATTACAATTTACACATATTATTGCTACAACATTTTTCATTTTTAAAATTGAACTAGATTAAATTGTACAGCTCTTTTCATAAACATATTGTTTATTCAACATATTGCTTCATTAAAGTATCTACTATCAAATAACATTTTAAACGATGTAAAAGTATGTGCTAACTGTTAGTTAGAAATAATTT